>CM059215.1:30060990-30098490 GCA_030347435.1 Clarias fuscus | reverse complement strand
GGGGTTAAGGTGGCAGCCAAAGGCTCGTAGCAGCTGCACTAGTGACTGAAAAGAAAACAGGGCCGAGGCGAGCCTGTCAGTCCTCTGATGTACGACTTGTAATGGGATGTTTCCAGACCTCCTCTGTCCATATGGCTGCCGACACGTTCAGAAACACCCACCGCCTACAGAGCCTGGGACTCTCAGTAAAATACATCTGGCCCACAGACTCACACGCGCACATACACATAGACGTACACACACACTTCCTCTGGTGCTGACAAATTCAAGTAGAATTACAGTTTCATTAATCTGTATAGGCACACTTGTTCTCAGTCCTGGTTTATGATTTCATATTGTACTAAAACTAAAAGTCGTCACGGTTTCATACTGTACATAGTTGATATGTTAATATTTTCCCACTGAATCATCCACCTGGTATCAGCATAAGCTGTGACTTCAAATGATACCAATAAAACCAACTCTGTAATTAAATAAAAAGCATGCAAAACAATCTTATACTACTGTTAATGAGCACAGTTTAAAAGAACCAAAGATTCCAAAGAAGTGAAAAATGTCAGTCTGAGTAAAGCACCTTTAGAGAAGACCAGGCTGTTTAGTGTTACTGTACATGTCACACCTTAATTCAATCACAGTGAAGTTCGCATCTGCACTCGGTATTGCTCTCCAACTCCTTGCGCTTGATCTCTGACTTTGCAGCTGTGTGTCCCGACACCCAGGGAATCGCAAAACAGCCCAACAGCCCTTTCTGTTGGCCACGTCCGGTATAGTCACCCCTTAATAGAGGTTAACTTGAATTTATCAGAAGAGGAACTGACTCACTGATAAATTGTTCTAACCTCCAGAGCATATAAACATGTGGAACAGTGAAGGCACTATCTTGTCTGAAAACCCAATCTGCAAGGAGTCGGTCTGAACTTTATGTAACACTGAATGGGTTCACGTGAACAAAAAAAATAATGGATGAAAAAAGTCCAATTTGGGCAGTTATGAAGCAATGTGTTTGCATGCACATAAGTCTTTAATTACTGGAAAACTCCAGGTTTATAGAAGGGCCACTCTGTCGGATTTCTGAGTGACATCACCACAAGTAGTCGACCTAGTGGTTGAAAAATTTCCAGTAGTGATGTAGAAGCATTGTAACGTTAACGTCATAGTGACCAAGTAGCACTGGAACACAAATAAATTCCATATTGTTTGCTTCTCTGAACATGCAAAATAGATTAGATTCTATTATTATGCATTTCCTTTTCAGTGATTGGTAATAATTTTGGAAAAAGGCAAACAAACAAACAAACACAAACAGATTAACATTATTATTATTATTATTATTATTATTATTATTATTATTATTATTATTATTATTGCATTTCTTAGCCATGGTATTAACAATCCCCTAAACAGCCTGGTTATTGGAAAATGTCAATTAAAGCCTTTATAAAACATGTTATTTCATACTGTTTAAAAACAAACTTGAGTTATTATATTTTCAAGTTTCTCTTCTTGTTGTTCTTTCAGCTGATCCTGTTAAGGATTTGCCACAGTGGACCATCCAATCTGCACATTTAACTTGGCACAGGATTTATGCCGTGGAAGATGCCCTTCCTTATGCAAGCCTAGAGGCTGGGAGCGGGCTTTGCCTGGGAATTGAACCCGGTCCTGCAGCACAGAAGTCTATGCCTAAATGGTCAAATATATGCTATAATGAATTTATGTACACACAGACATATTTTCCATCTTAAGTCTGGCGCTCACTCTCGCTGCAAAAATACAATAAAAAATAAAAAAAATCTCATTGGACAATGACCTGTGGATCAAATGCAATGAAAGAGAGCACTAAGAGAAGGGAGACGGGCAGATAGGGTAAGGCGCCTAAATCAGTGTCGGTTTGCTTAGTAATGTGGAGCAGCTCGTGGTGTCCCAACCCCAGGCAGCTTATGGACTGCCAGGCAGGTGGGTTTTTATTAGCTTTCCTCTGAAATGGCTTCGAATGACTTCACTGGTGGGTCAGGGCCAGCCTCCATCAGTGCTCAGGGAGAATGGGTAATTACTGAGGGAAATACCAAGGGCTGCCTTCAAAACCACCCAGCCAGGGCCAAGTGTTACATCATTAGAGAGCAATCACCACACATACATTCTTAAAGCACGTATATTCACGTGATGGCTTTGTGAGGGCTGCTACTTATTCAGTGAAAGCAGAAAGCATAGCAGATGTGTGTCACCTAGGTTTATGGACCAAACCTGGTGGTTTTTAGTGAGCAAGCACTCGTGCACGGCTGTGGCAAGACCACAGACATATATCATATAGGCCTGGCTTTAAGGTGCTGCCATAGCCTAAGACTGTTTTACTTGCACTTTTTTTTTTTTTTTTTATAACAAATGCAATTAAATGCTGTCCCACTCTGCTTTTCCAAGTCCTCGGTCTTACCCACAGTTAATCGACTGGAGTGACTTCAAAACAACCTTCTAGAAGGAAAAGCCATGGCCGTTCACATCAAGGGGTGCAGATATTATATCGTTAACATATTTATTCCATCTGTAATGGGTTCCCATATAATCTCCAGTGCTGCTGGGTGAAAATTCATTACTGTAACAGAGGAAGTGGCTTTGATGAAAGCCTCTAACTGACTAAAGATATACCTTTCAGCCGGTCTTATATCTTTCAATTACAAACATTGAGGATGTTTCGCGTAATTTCTAAAAATAATTCTTATGAAGTCAGCGGTATATTAAACAGCATATATAATGGGATTTTACAAAAATGTTAAATCAATAGAAATGACATATTCATCTTATTTTACATAAAAGAATAAGAATAAAGAACTATATTAGTAAAAGAAACATTTTTCATGTACATATTTGAAAGTCCAGTTACAGTATGTATTGCAATATTGCTAGCTATTGCTAAAAAAAAAAACTTTACTTTAAACATACAGTATTAAACTGAAACTACTGGATTTTGTTTATACATTAAAATTGTATATGATGGAATAACATTTATATTCATGTTTTCATTAATAATATTTTGATTTACTCAAATATAAATATATTTTAATTATATATTTATTATATTTGAATTTTGAATAGTGCCAAAAAATACCTCTGCATGTTGACAATTTACAAGTTGCATAGAAGGGCAACGACTTATGAATTATATATTTTGAATATACTAAAAATCTTCAAAAATCTGACTTAAATTTAAAAAAAATGTAGTATCATTATTTACAAGCGAACTGATATTATAACATTACTATTACATTACTATTATTAAACTGTATAAGGAGTACTAAAAAAAAATACTGTTTTTATGGGTTTCTTAGCCTCTTTAACAGGTTTCTATTTGGAGACCTATCTAAAAAGGGAACCCTCTGATGTAGGGCTCTACATAGACCCTTTAAAGGAGTACCAGAGCATCCAAAACCCCTTCTGGATTCTAAATGTAACTCCTGTAACAGATACAGTAATTATCGTAGCATGAATAAACACTTGTGGCAGTTCTGTTAACTATTAGTTGTTATTAATAATGTTTAAAAAATTTGTTAGTAAAAAATAGTGAACAAAATGTCCCAGAAATATATGTATTTACATAGCTTAATATGTTTTTCTGTGACTGAAATTCCAAACTTTTTATCCCAGCCCTTGACATATGGTGCAGCAAAGGTAAGAAACTCTCTTTTTTTTCCCCTCCACCCTTTTATATCTGTGATGAGCGTATGAGCATCGATGTCATATAAATCCCGAAGGGGAAGGAACTCTCAGCAGCGGAGTCCAAGTGAGCAGCAGATGGGCTGTAATAATAAAAAGTGCATCAGGCCTCACGTGTGAATCACGTTCTCCACTTCTCGTTAACGCCAGACATGTGTAATTGATTCCAGATGTGGGATGGGCTGGCAGGGGACGATGTCAAATAATGAGAGGTCACTCTTGATCTGCAACCCAAGCCAAAGCCGCTGCCACACATCTTCGGCAAAGCTCTGCAATTTTATGGTCCATTGGACCCTTCAGCTGGAAGGACAAATTGGACATGCAGGAAGCTTCCAGCAAGTCAGTCAGAGAGAGGGAGAGAGAAAGAGAGAGAGAGAGAGAGAGAGAGAGAGAGAGAGAGAGAGAGAGTCTCCTCAGATGAGCTTTGACAAAGAAAAGGATGTACACTTCACATGCATAAACACAAACCCAAATGATTTCGCTTATAAAATAAACCCGGACGCTGGCACTTCAGAGTTTCCAAAAGAAACTCAAAGTGGTGCAATTCGACTTTAGTTCATCACGACATAGCAATGTCACAAACTCTCCCATTCCCCGAGCAGAACAGACGCAGGAGATTCAATTACTGTCTGGAACCAGTGTTTTCATCTTAATTTCCCAGACGATGGCCAATTCTGCCGTATTATATTTTTCAGTGTGTTTCCAGTCTCCCAAGGACACATCACTAGTTCTCTGGAACAGCGACCTGTTGCTGACAGCACTCTTGAGCATTCGTTCTTCCTGCTGCATTATTGTTATCTTGTACCTTTGTGGAAACACACCACCTCATTCGCATCATTCATGCTCGATGTATAAACTACATTTATTTAGCAACTTAAAAAGTGACTTCTCACTGTATTCTATTAAGAATCAATTGACAATTGCAGTTGTTTCCAGTTCTTACAACATTCTTCACATTAGACTATGTACTTTCCCTGAAAAAAAAAAAAAACTTACATGCAGTACCTGACATATACTGTATATCTGTTTAACTGCACAGTGGCACAATTATTCAGGAACTTATATTTTAACATGTCAGACCACCAGAAAGCTATAAACCTGCTTAAGCCCAAGCATGAGGCATATGGACTAAAGTGAGGGCTATTTGCCTGGAAAGCCCTGGTGATTGATGGGACTTAAGGATAATTCAGACAGGAAACTGTTGCTCTTACCACACAAATATTTCCCTCATCATTGTGGACCACCAGCACTCGCCCCTGATTCCCGAGAGGTGCTGGGTGAATCCTCACGGACAGAAAGGGGAAGGAGCCAGCACTATTCTGAGCACAGGTCTGAATCGGTCACATTAATTGGTGAACAGAACACTCAGTGTCTACCTACAGAGCGTGACAAACACGCCCTACTGTACAGTATATTGCGGGGGGAAAAAAATTCACAAGCTTAATATATTTTTATGAAGCCATTTAAAGACACTCATATGAAGTTGTACTGTACACATTGAGAATATACATGCAATCAATATTTGAGTTGATATTTTACATACAGTAAATCAACCTCATGATTTCTTGCCAAATATGGAAATATTAGGAAAGCACAATTCATAACTACTAAACCACCTTTGGTTAGTAGCTCCATGATTAACCTGATGAAAAATATTCTGTGAGATAAATCTAAGGCAATAAATTCCGGCTTGCTCCCTGGTCACTGAAGCAAACTGTAAAAACAGATATGCGTAATTCACGTACACCCACATGCAATGAAAGAGTACACTTGTGCAACTCAGTGTAACAATAAAGGCGTATTGTTTGAGCACAAGAAGCAGACACAGGTCTGATTGTATCCCTGATGCCATTAAGGCTTCTCCAGGACTGCTCATAGGGATCACAGCTTCTCTCTCTGAAACCTAAATCCTCTCTAGGTGGTTAAGGGAATGTCTGCTGGACATCAGGCACCATATTATGGTTCAAGAGGGATTTCCAACCAACTCTAATAATCCAATGATAAATGTGAGGCCGAAAAGAATGTGTCGACTGAAACCAATACAATCCGAAGCTAGCAGTTTGAGCACGGTAAAGTGGCTCTCTTTTTGGAGAGTTCGAATTCCATGCTGATGCTTTGAGTGCGATAGTAAGTGAGTCTAAACCCTTAAAGAAGAAGGCTATAAATTTCTTTAAATAAATAAATAATAATAAAAAAAAAGCCCTATACACCATAGACAAAAAGTTAATTACGGGTATTTTGTATAGTTAATAGCTCTTGGTGTAAATGCAAATACAATTTAGAGAAATACAATAATTAAATAAAGTGACATTCATTCAAATGCAAATAATAAAACCTTTGGTTTTAATGTAGCACACCAATAAAGATTTGACTGACAAATTTCAATTTTGATCTCATTAGACCAGACGTATTACTTATTGGTTCTCCGCTCCTACTATCATTAACCCTCCATGGTAAATTGTCTGAGCTACAGCTTCTCCCATCTGATCTGTGGACCTCCCCATCTCCTTCAGTTTTAATCCTCGCTCTCTTGGTTGCTTGACTAATCCTCTCCTTACACAGCCGCTGATTTTTGGTGCATGGCCCCCTCTAGGGGGTCACAATTGTGCCATATTCGTTCTGTATAAACCCTGCTTGATATTTTTCCAGAACTTTGTTTCTTCTTGCTTCTTCATTTTCCTAATGCGAGTTGTTTAGATATGTTCTCTAACAAACTCTGTGGTTTTGCAGGCGCAGGTGTATTTATATTGAGGTCATGTGGCACACAGTTGGACTCCTTTCAGCTAATGAATATGTTTTATA
Source organism: Clarias fuscus (assembly GCA_030347435.1). Classification (NCBI taxonomy): domain Eukaryota; kingdom Metazoa; phylum Chordata; class Actinopteri; order Siluriformes; family Clariidae; genus Clarias; species Clarias fuscus. Next base: position 30,091,983 of record CM059215.1, on the reverse strand, counting down.
TGTTTTTTTTTTTTTTTTTAAGTGTCCCATAATTTATTTAATTATATTCGAACTACCGGCAGCAATAGTGAAACACTGGATTAATTGAAGGACTCATTTGCATTGTTTTTTTCTTATTTCACTTTGAAAGCTACACGGCACCTAGCTGCATTCTTAAGTTTACATAAGGGTGAGTTAATGAACTGACAGAAGTGTACTGCTGGAGGAAATATATACATTTAAATATAAATATACATTTTTTCCATTACGTGGCACAATGGACACATCGCAGCATCACTGATCTCAGTTTTGGGTTGGTTCTGAACTTGGGCTATTGACTGCCTGGTGTTTCGCATGTCCTCCACCTCTGAGTTATCAAGTTTTCTTTGTTGATAAACAAAGCATTCATGTTGCAGGCATATAATGTAGGTTAATATAGTGGGTAATTATGTGAACATTCACTGTGTTAAAACGCGAAACATTAAGCTGAACATTGTGCAGGTTCCCCTTGTGACGCTGTAGCAGTTCTGGCATGAATCCACCAGACCGCTGGGAGTGCAGTGTGTGGCGGCGGGAAATTAGCGTCTGATCCTTTGGGTGCTTTGGGTTGCGCGGTGGGGCTGCCATGGATTAAGATTGGATTGAGATCTGGGAAATCTGAAGGCTGGATAAACAACCTTGAACTCTTTGCCTGGTGACCACCATACATGGCAGGCTGTAATGCATTTGGTGTTCAGGTGCCTGTTTCTCATAGCCAGCATTGATTATTTTCATCAATTTATGCCATAATGAACTTTTCTGTTGGATTAGACTAGATAGGCAAGTCTAATTGACCTGGCCATGGTGTTAATGGTGTAGCTGATCAATGTGCGTGTGCGTGTGTGTGTGTGTGTGTGTGTGTGTGTGTGTGTGTGTGTGTGTGTGTGTGTGTGTGTGTGTGTGTGTGTCTGTGTCTGTGTGTGTGTGTGTGTGTCTGTGTCTGTGTGTGTGTGTGATCACGCATGGTGCTCTGTTATGTACTGGCACCTCATCCTGGATGTGTATACCTGCTTTTTGCCCCATGCTCACCAAATTCACTGTGACTGTGAATAAAAAATGTTACTGAATGATTATTCTGCCGTGGCATGTTATTTTAAACACTATTTACAGTATAGGAACTGTCAGGAAATGTCACAAAGACTTTTTATTTCCTTACCCGTATTAATGTCAGTAAAATGGCAAGATTGATTGGAAAGTAGCATGTGCAAATGAAATAACACCACCACATCTACTACTGTGTGGCATCCACCCAAAATGTACCAGCACATCATATTAATCACTATAAGGAAGAATGGAATGCAGTGTCTTCTGCGTCTATACTATTTGCCTTAACATTTTCTTTTATAGCATTGACGTTTAGGTACTCACATAGAAATAAAATGCGGGTACTATAAGGTCGCAAAATTTCCTCTGTCATACTATAAAAGCACAGATCTAAATTTAGTTCACAGATTCACCACGCCCTTTGCTTATTATTTTATAAATTAAAAAAAAAATTGAGAAGGGTGGAGGAGAGGCTGTGAGGCTGTACTATTTTTTTTTTTTTTTATAGACTACTTGTTATTCCGACTGAGTTTTATTATGGTTGGAAATGATGGTGTTGGAGTGAGGATAGCACACTCACAGCTGGTCCACAGATAGCCTAACGCCTTTAGTTTCCTTCCTTCTTTCTCATATGGTAAGGTAAAATGTGCATTACTTTGGCATCTCGCATTATACTTGGGTCTAATTACATGCTTGTAAGGTTTAGTGGGGCCCAGACCTAATGACAGACCACCCGATTGTTTCAGCAAATGGGATTTTAGCACATCAGGCGGTTCAGGAGACCACAAAAAACAGTCTATTATTATTTCATACAGCTCTCCTAATGCCAAGGTTATCTACATCATAGATTTAGCAAACTGCTCATAACTTAAAAAAAAAAAAAAAAAAACTCACAAAAGTAGGGGTGAAGTTTTATCTTTATAGCTATAGCCATTGCTTTCGTGTGCCAAAAAAAAAAAACAGTATTCTGCAGTAGTCAAAACATACTCAGTCTTGGGTGTTGGATAGCATGCGAAGTTTGTTACATGCCTTTAAAAAAAAAAAAAAAGAGGCAATCTCCAGACTTTTATTATATCTATTCTACAGTATGTGGAAGCATCATGGAGTGCCTCTATGCATTAGTCTTGGCCCAGATGTTATTTTTTTCCAAACAGCTTCCTTACTTCAAAAGCACATATAAACAATGTATCTGCCAAGCTAGAAACATCAGCAGTAGAAAAGCAAACTTACTTTTGATCCTCCAGTGTACTTGCCCTTCATCTGGATGAACGTAGAGGAAGATTGATACAAGATGTCATTGGGTGTATGAACAACGGTAGTGGAGTGTGTCCCTGCCTTCGTGCATAGTAGGAAGTTGTATTAATGCCATGTCTTATACAGGGAAAGCCACAGAGATTAACTGTCTAAGTAAGCAATGCCAAAGCCTGCAAATGTGAATTACAGCAAAACACACTGAATATATTTATTGCTCAAGTTGCAGTTTCAAACATGATGAATCTCACAAGCAGAAGGTATCGTGTGTTTAATTATACACCAGCTAATGATAATCTATAAAAATCTTCATTGCTGTTCAGCGGGATAAAATACAGTACCACATAAAGAATACGGTCCCTTTGCAATCACCAGTGGTATCAAATGAGGCATTGATTTGCAATCTGCTGAGTAACTGGATGCTCTGCCAGTTGTGTTATCAATGGGCTGTGAAACCTTTTTCATATTTGGCACATAAGCCTCTTCATGCTGGGTGCCAACTTAAACAGCAGCTTGAGACCCATGACACTGGACAACCCGTTCTCTGTCATCGCAATACTTCACGCTGTCTCCACCACTCGCTCGCCAAATGTACAAAACCAGCTTTTTTTGAGAGAGAACCTGTGAGCATGCCTGAATGGTCTAGAAAGGTTTTTTTTTTTGTTGTTGGAAAAATTAGTTTTCACACCAAGATTTGCTTTATTACCACACACAATGATATGGAATATTACTGTAGATGAGCTCATAACATGTTTTAATTTTTTTATTAATTTTTTAAAATTATTTATTAAGAACTGTTTAAGAACTGTTAATCTTAAGAACCGCTGTTTAAGAACTGTTAATCTTCTTTGTCTCCTCAATCACAAATCCAACATTTCTAATAACTTCTTTTTAGTGACCAAGCCATTTTTTCAATCATTTTATTAGTCAATGCCACATTGATTTAATCATAGTTCTAGATGTTGTACAATGTGAATATAGCCATACTCAATACACCATTTACTGTAGCTGGCACGAGCAACCGAGAGACGAACACAACAGCCTTAGCAGTTAGCCCGTGTTGCGTGGATGGTAGCTTTATAATTATGAAAATGACAAGCATTAATTCATATTCATTGGGCTAGGAATTATGCTATTGCCTTTAATTATGGTGTGCAGTGTAGAAGCCAATTGATGTGTATATACTGTATGATTCCCCATGGTCCCAGGACCACTCTTTCACAATTTGATTTCTGGACTATGCCGATGCCATCATTGACGTGGTCATTTAGTATATTTGAGTCGTCAGCTGACTTTGTGTTATTGTCACATAATAGAAAGGTCTAGACTCGAACAACTGATGCAACCTCAGATCATAACCCTGCCTCCAGAGGCTTGTACAGTGGCCACTTTGCATGATCACTTCTGGTGCTTCTCTTCCTACCCCGATGCACAAATCAGACCACATAACTTTTTTCCATTGTTTAAAATCACATCTTTATACACCCTAGCAAACTGAATTATTTTTTTAAATTATTATTTTATTATTGTCACTAACAAGTGGATTTCTTATCAGTTTTAGTTGCATAGTGGTTGTAGAAATGCTCTTAACTTCATGATTAAACATAGTTGTGCTATTCTGCTGTCCATTTTTTAAGATTCATAATTTTATTCTGATCACACTTCTTCTGATGGTTCAGCACTATTAGTTCAGGATTTAATAATGTTTTTGATGGTTCCTCACCCTATTCCAGTAGCATAAAATTCCTTAGTGGTTATCTTTTCTTTGTTTGATGCAGGCCCACCTAAAATGGTGATATTATTATTATTATTATTATTATTATTATTATTATTATTATTATTATTATTATTATTATTATTATTATTATTATTATTATTATTATTATTATTATTATTGTTATTATTATTATTATTATTATTATTGTTATTATTATTATTAGGGCCCAAGCTCTATGACATCAGCACTATGTCATTATAATGTGTGAGAGCCCTCTTGTTCTTTCAATTTTTTTTTTTTTTTTTTACACCATCCGAGATTGTGCTGCATAGCTTATACACACTTGTGTACGGATGCACACAAAACCTGGTAAGCATTAGAGCTGAACAACTTTCATATTTGTATAATATGTTATGGGCTTTACTCAACAGGAAGGAATTTATTTATTTATTTATTTATTTTTAACCAGCCGGTGTAGAAAACCACATGGAAACACAGGTGAACAAAGACTGGGAAAAAATAAAGGTGGTTTATGTAGAAATTAGTAAATAAAATATGTAGAAATGTGTGTGCACAATATCCATGCAAAAGGTTAAAAAAAAAAAAAAAAGTCATGTCTTCCTTTTCCGTTATCCAGTTGTTTGAGGTTATAGTTAGTTTCAGATATTTTGTGTAGGGTTTGGGATATATTTGTTTAACCTGCTGCATCATGCACAGTTGAACAAAGGTATGTCTAAAACTATTTAAAATGAGCTGCCAAACTACTGTATATACTGTATGACTGTTTGTTGCTGTCTTTTTTCCTGTTTAATATGAAGCTAAGTCAAATTCACTATGTTAGCCTTGAGCTTAGGTAATTTGATAGCCACTTAATTTTGTTTTGACGCACAATTTACAGCAAAAAAAGAGAATTTTAAAAGTATTGTGATACCAACATTGTCCAGATGTTGTGTAAATGATTATTAAATATACATCAAAAAACAGGCAAAGATTTAGCAAACGGTCTGGCAGATGTCTGGAAAATAGGGGTGGACAATGTTAAAAGGACAGGAGAAGTTTAAAAGCATTTTCATGAAGACAAAAGTGGATATACAAGTAATTAGAAAATATAGAAAAAAACTATTTAGTATTTTAACCATCTTACTATCCAACATCTGGACAAACAGCATCTTAAAATTTTGAATAAAAAACATTGAAAGAATTTATTAACAACTGATTCAAAGTTTTACTTTTTCTAATACAACTTAAGCATGGCAAAATTTGTGCAGGTGTTATTATTATTATTATTATTATTATTATTATTATTATTATTATTATTATTATTATTACAAAACTGTTAAGTTGGCCGTGTATGTATTTTGAAGATATTTGCAAAAAAGTAATTTGGGGGGGTGGGGGGGATGGGCGTAACATAAGTAATAGAACACCTCAAGATATTTTTGGGAATTTTTGTCTGTCTGTTTGTTTGTGCATGCATCACATTAAAACTACTGAACGAATTTTTATGATGTTTTCAGAGGTGTATTTGGTCAAGCTTGGGGTAACATACAGGCTTTGTTTTATCACAATCGGCCCACGGGAGGAAAAGATATGCTGTTTTGAAATTAAAATGAAAAACACCCTTACATCATAAAAAATCGACATTAGAAAAATCATTAGTTCTTCTACAATTCAACAGATGGCGCTGTACATTTTTATAATACAATAATCTCACAATTTCATTCCACACAGTTATGAGTGTGCAATTAAATTCCACGCAAACAAAGTTGCACATACTGTACATCTAGTATATAATCAAACAAATAAACAAACAAACAAACAAAAACCTGTATACACTTAAAACAAAATCAAATCATGCAAAGAGGTTAAGTGATCTCTCTGATTCCTTTTGTGCTGGGTCTGGCCTGGTGTTAATGTTATTTCATGGCCCCTTGGGCCAGGCTGCAGTTCAGTCTCTCCACATCCTGAGCACTCGACTGCTTTTGTCCACTCTCCAACCTGCTCAGCCAGGAACTTCCAGTCACACGGCCAGATTTATGAATCTGCTCTCGACAGGGGCTCGCCCCACTGCAGCTGTACCAGGTTTGTTTTTTAAACAATAACATCCAAACGGACAGGAAAGCTTACTCTCTGTCTTTCTTTTTTCTTTCATTCTTCTTCTTCATGTTGTAAAATGTGACATTTGCTGATCATTTAAAACCGCTCTGTAGAATTGCATGTTGTTCGATTTTAGCTCTGTCACCACTCTTGGGACATACCCAAGAGTTTTCAAATAGCATTTGTAATAAAAATATTTTTTATGTGTTTGTTCGTGTACATTTTACACTAAGAGCCACTTTGAATGTAAAAAAAAAAAAAAGGGATCTGTCTGAACTACATCCAAACTCTGTTCCAGGTGATTATTATGAGAAAGGATATGAGATGTGACTCATACTAAACCATTTATGCTTTTCAGTTCATTCAAATGGTCCCAATAATTCCACTTTCTCTTTTCCTCATTTAACGTCTCCTCTTCCTTTCCACTCCAACTGGCCCTCTTTCACTCTCCATCTCCTACTTTCCTGCTTTTCTGTTCCGGACGGTTTAACACACGCCAGACCTCGGCAGAAATGTGTGGAGGAAGCAGGGGTGATGAAAGACCAGTCAAAACATGTGTGTGGAACTGCCATTAATCCATATGGTTTTCTTGCGAGGCCTCCATGTCTTATGAATTTGGTGTTATTAAGCTGGAAAAGGTGCATGCATTTTTTTTTTTCATATATGAAAAGGGTCTGTACGAATGGATGCATGCATGTGAACACCCTGACCCCTCACTCATGCTCTTGATAAACTGAGTGTAGTGCTCTTCTTATTTGCGAACATGATTTGTTTTAACAAACCTAAAGTCACTGGGTTAAGGGTTACGCAGGAAAATGTTTTACAAGATTATCACGAGTGAATAAGTGCAATGTATTAGGCTCCACATGACCAAAGATGTGTGGGTCAAACCTCTCTCATGTTTCTGTTATTACAGTTCAGGACAAAATACCATTGGTTTCTCAGCAGAAGACCATAGACTAACTCCTCTGAAGATAATATTCTTACCAAGACAAGGTTGCTTGTTTTAGATCTTTGGTCTTTAGGAAATCCATCCATCCATCCATCCATCCATCCATCCATCCATCCATCCATCCATCTAAAAACCTCTGTAGTCCAAATAGGTACTGTGTAGGCCAATGTATTTATTCCCATTTGTGCCACCATGGTAGGACCTCCGTTCAACATTCACACATGCATTCATACACTACACACACCAATTAGCCTAATCTGCAGGTCTTTGGACTGTGGGAGGAAACCGGAGATCCCAGACGAAACCCACCAAGCTAGGGAGAACATGCAAACTCCATGCACACAGACCCGACGCAGGACCTGGAGGTGCAAAGAAACCATGCCACCCTTTAGGAAACGACTATCACTTTTAATCAAGATTTGTTGAATGTTTGTTTTGCTTCATCTTGTTTAGTCTGTTTACAGTTTCCCATGTTCTCCCCATGTTGGTTTCCTCTGTGTTCTCCAGTTTCCTACCATTTTCCCTTAGGTTTCCCAGCCAATTTCCAAAGGAGGATGCATATCAGGGATCTCCTTCACCACATTCTTCTTTTAAGAGAACCAGATCCAGGGAGCTTTAAGGAAGAAGGAATCAGTCAGATTATATATCTCTAATTTTTTTGTTAGTTCAGCTGAACTTTATGCCCTTGGTTTTATGCTCACTGTTTGTCATGTTTGCGACTCTATCTATCTGGACCTGAACAGTCTTCTCCTCTCCTCTTTCCTCCTTACAGACCATTCCCGTAAGCTAATCTCTCTCCAAACTCCTAAGCTTCATGGACTTTAACCACAGCCATACCCTTTAGAAAATCTTTAGGAAAATGTCTTCCTGTACGCAGCATGAACTGTCCAGTGGATTAACGGGTTAGAAAAACAAGATAAGTGTACATGCTACATTCTGTACACTAAGCAAAGGCAACAATGATCTACTGCTTCTTTCCAAACCTTTTTTTTTTCATAATGTTTCTATAGATATTTAAAGAAAAGCTAATATATATATGACAGGATACAATTAAACTAGGCATATATAGTAGGTTTTTCTTCCCATTCTTTTGTCAAACACTTAATGGGATGGAATTTCAGGCTGGAAACGCAGATTGTGAGTGGGGAACTGGAGAAATGTCAGACCACACATTCCATACGCACAGGAAAAAAATATGATAGTAAATGCTGTGGTAAATACAATAGTGATTTTAAACCATACTGTGATGAAAATAATATAGTATACTGTAGTAGTAAATTACTATAGTAAATATTAATGAATAAAAAATAACAGTGTTTAATAATTATTATGCTAAAGTTTGCTATAGTGTACGGTATTATGCTTGCCAATTTTCTGTTTCCAACACATCAGCTTCAGGGACAAAATGTTCACTTGATGCCTAATATATCCCACCCACATCCAGGTGTCATAGTAATGGGATATTGCAATTCTAGCTACTGTGACAAGGACCAAATTGTGATGGGTGATGTGTTGGATTAGCGCAACCACAAAACTGCAGCGCTTGAGAGATGTTTCCGGTCTGCTTTTATACGTACGCATGTGTGTGTGCGTGCGTGTGTGTGTGTGTGCGTGCATGTGTGAACCAGGAAATAAAGTCTGTCCTGAGCTCACTGGTTTTGAATCCTGTTGTGAACTTGACATGCTCCATGAAGAAAAAAATGAATTTAAATTTGCAGACATAAATCTTAACTCCTCATCTATGAATGGGGATGATCTGATTTTCAGACATTTGAATCGCAGGTGTATATCAGATATTAACAACAAATCACCAAACTGCATTTTTCCAGATCTGCCTCCTGCAGCGATATCATTAACATCAGAGCTATTTACGATGTCTCTCTTCAGTGGCACAGGTAGGATGGCCTGTGAAACTGTGAAAGCTCGCAGCTGAACATCTGTTGGCTTTAAAACATCTGGATGGGTCCATAAATCATAGTTTCCTTTGGTAGTCCATCGAAAATGTTTGTTGCCATTTTCATCTTGAGGGTTCCTCACATTGTGGTTCAGTGATAACGTGAAGTAGATATACCATTACGAAAATATTTAAAATCTATAACTCCCAAGAGTTTTCGGTTCGTCTTTCTTGAAGAATCTTTGGTTAGAATTCTATAGTTACTGTATATGTGGAACCCTTTTTTTTTTGGAACCCAAAGTCTTTAAAATAGTTATCAGGGAATTTTAGGAAATAGTATTAAACATGTAGAGTGAAAGCCATATCGGATTTGTGCAAACATATCAAATCCAAGCAAACTTGAACCGGCAAAAGGAGGAAAATGCATTTGAAGATTCTATTCCAACTCTGCTAAAGATGTCCCATTAACCTCTATCTAAAAAATCGAATCTTCTTACTGACACATTTAAAAAAAAATGTAAAAAAAAATGAGGATGCAATAGGAAAAAAAAATCTTAATTTGATTCCCAGCACTGGACTGTGGGAGGAAACTGGACTACGTGGAGGAAACCCATCAAGCACAGGGAGAAAATGTAAACCCCAAGCGTACATACTTTGAATCAACTTGGAGTTACGAGGCCACAGTGCTAAACACTGTGCTTGAAATACCGAATATTTTTATTTGCTTCAAAATAAAAGTTGTTTTTGTTTTGCCATTCTTCAAATTCATGATTCTTTACATTCAATACATAAAAAAAATATTTTCCCAGCTGAGCATTTCATTAAGGATTTAATATGCTATTCCACCAGGGCAATGATAATATTTAATCTGATCATGCTGCCCTGACACTCGAAGGACCTAAAAAAAAAAATCCATCACCACAAACTCTGTTTTGATATTCCTGCATAATTCGATGGCTCTGTGATCCATAGACGTAATATGACAGAAGAACTCAAAGTTTTATAGATATATTGATACCAGACAGATGTATTTCTTGATGAAGAGTCCCCCGGAAAGGTTCGGTCTACAGCCTGCACATTGTTATTTCAAGGGAGCAGAGTAAGTGATGCAACCTAGTTGGAAACCAACAACTGTTACTTAAGCCAAAAATCCAGAAAGCAAGGCACAAAAATTCTCATTATGAGATTTATTATAATATATTGCCATTCATGTTGGAAGTCTGCGCTACTTGTATTTCTTTCCACTGATTCTGTATTTCCACCAGAAAAATGAACTTTCTAATAATGTCCTAAACGAATAGTCTACACTCTGCCTTTGTTGGTTGAAATAAAAATGCAACACTTTAACAAAGATGAGTGTGTCCCATTTTCAAGTATTACTTCACCTGAGGATACTATAATAAATTGTCGACATAACATATTACAGTTTTATATCTGCAGTAGAACCTGGAACATTTGCTTGATTCAGTTCCAGCTGGTTATGATTTAAACAACAGCTATAATCAACTTGAAAGTAATACATAGCTTATTAAATTCATTTTTACAGTCCGGTAGTGCAAACACTGCATTGCCGACTGGGAATATTTAGTTAAACGAAAAAACATTTGCTACATCTAGCGACACTAACCAATTGTAGCAGACCAGCTCGGTGTCTTCAGACATTTTGATTTCCGAGAATAACTTTTTCTGAACTGCCTCACCTGTAGTCTCTAAAGTGCTTTCCGACCTCTTGAATGCTTTAGACGGCTGTTTTGAAAGGAAATATAAATCAGGCTGTAAAGACTTTATCACAGAGCTGCTTGGATCTGCTTACTTTCTGAAACCCCTCTCGCCCAGGTGTGCAAGGTCTGCGTGCATCAGTTCCAGTGTGCATGCAGACTTTCTGACAGAGATTAATCTAAGCCATAATGATTTTGCAATGTTGGTAGGATCCAACGGGAATCTTATAGGACAAGCTTCAACACTGCATAGAGAGCCAACGTCAAAAACCAATTGATCTTGGAATTGGCAAATTTACAAGCATGAACCTAATGACTGCACCAGTCCAGTAAGGACGTGGGCGTTATAACCTACTGGGAGTGTGGGTGTTTCAGATCTGGAGTTATTCATGCGCAACACAAAACAGATCTCCCTGCGCAGTAAAGGAAGCAAAACTGTGCTTTCTTATTGCATAGAAACGTTGCTGCGTAGCTGACAGTAGCAACAGCTATTTGACTCAGTCTGATAGCTAAATACGAATGATCCAGATGGACTGAAAATGTACAGAGCTCCTGCCTTAGAATGATGTAATAAAACACATATTAAACCACCCACTCCCACAGGAATTTTGGCCAATCCCACCCACTCTCTAAGTTAATGTTTTTGTCTGTACCTGCCTCAGATGTTTTCTTACAAACTTAGCTTTTTCATTTATTTTTTCCCCCCAAACTATGATAAATATATTCATTGAAATGACAGTGACTAGGATAAAGCATTCACTAAAGAAAAAGGAATGGACACTAATCCGGAACACTAATCTAATGCTTGTCTTGGCAACTTCCTATTGTATGTTCCTTGTTTATATAGCTTTAACAATGATCATAAGTTTTAACAATGATAATAGTTACAAAGTAGCTTTACGGAATCAAAAATAAATATGGAAATGGTTTTGAGGGCGTCGGTTGCATGGAAAAGCTGTCTGAGATGACAAAAGGAAGAAACCTTTAGAGGAACCAGACTCAACAGGGAACCCATCTTGATTTGGCTGGTATCAGATGGCAGGGATTGATTTACGATAATACTCCGTGTTAGGAGGCTGGAGGTTCAAGAAAAATGTTCAAGTTCATTTAAATTTCCACTTTCCCATGTAAAAAGCAAATTATATATATATATATATATATATATATATATATATATATATATATATATATATATATATATATATATATATATATATATTTATATTTGTGATGTAGAGAAATGCTCTCAAACCTCAGTTGGTGGTCTTCCACTAGAGATTTGGGAGTATTTGGGAGTGCCTTGGTATGGGAGGAATGTCATAGTTTGTGTGTGCAGGTGCGCTAGGTAATAGGATAGGATTGGGATCAAGACACTTAATTGGGAAATATAAAAGGACATATGAGCCCATGCGGGAAAAAAAAGTCCATATACAGTATGAGACTGAAAAAAAAGCAACCGAGAGTTATAGAAATCAATTTCACTGGCTCTGAATACGACAATTATTGTGGGAAGCATGGCAAGAACATAAACTCTGGGAAAAACATGCACAATCATTCATAATTTTCATTGTTGCTCCATTCTCTAGAAAAAGAAAAAAAAAAAGATTAATGAACATGCTTAGCTTCTACTTACTCTCTGATTTACAATTTAAGATGAATCAGCAAGATTACAATAAGTTGTCCTCCTAAACCTCATACATTAAGTGCTCCAGTCGTGCCAAATTTAAGACTAATTTGCTCGCACTTCCAGACTACAAGTCTTGGACTGCGTTCCTGGGTGGAAAACGACAGCATTTGCCAAACAGATGTTTGTGTTTTCTGTAAAGCCTCAGTTTATGCATGAGTGCTGTTAACAGAGTAGTTTGAGTGACATAAAACACAAACTGATAATGAAATAGAAAGAATTAAAGAAAGAGAGAAAAAATTAAGGAAAGAAGAAAGTTACGAAAAAAGAAAGATTTTTTTGTTGTACACAAAAACTAGCATTGTAATTTATTATGTGGTCGCAACACTCTTACAGAGGATTTGATTCGCTTAATGCTGGTTATGATAGAAAGGTGTCGGAACACACAGTGCAGCACAGCCAGCTGCATACTGTATGGGGTACGTGCAGACATGTCTGAGTGCTGACCCCTGTCCACCACCGAAAGCGGCTGTAATGGACATACTGTACTGTATGAGAGACAGTGGTCTGGTCTGATAAATCATGCTTTCTTTTACATTATATAAATGAGCATTGTGTCCATTGCTGATCTGGGTGTCAAAAAGAGATGCACCATGGGAAGAAAGCAAGTGAGCAGAGGCAGTGTGATTCTCTGGTCAATGTTCTTCTGAGGAAACCTCGGGTTATGGAATTCATGTGAATGTTACTTTGACATGTACCACCTACCTAAACATTTCTGCAGAACAAGTGAACAGTTTGACAGCAAAATTCCATTTTTGCAGTTTGAGAAAAACAGTATTGCAAAGTCTTAAATAATATGTTGTGCATGTTTTCTTTCAAGCAAAAGGGGGTTAAAAAGCACCAATGACTAAATATCATATCACAGTTGTTTTAGTGAAATTTGTGTGATATTGCATAATAAGTAAATTAGCTGCATTTGTGTTTGAGACAATATACATATCTCATGTTCTCATCGTTAGATTTTGTAGATTTTTAGATTTAGATTTTGTAGTTACTCACTGCCAGCAAATTAGATCAAGCAAAAAATAATGCTGAAGATCATCAGAAACTTTAAAAAAAAAAAAAAAAAAAACAATATTAGAGTTCGGTTTACAGCATCATCAGCCTCCTGCTCTATCAGTTTCAATTTCACTTTGTTAGTAGACGACATCTCCATATCATAGTACAGATATGCACCATGTAATGTACTTTTATGCACTATCCGACCACATATTATGTACGCATTTCATTCACTCACTCACGCATCATCTATACCTCTTTATCCTGTATACAGGGTTGTGGAGGGCTCGAGCCAAACCCAGGAAGCTTATGGCACTTGGTGGGGTACACCCTGGAAGGAAGCCATTGCTGGACCAGATACACACACATACTGTACACACACATTCACACATTATGAGCAATTTGGGAATGCCTAATCTTCCTTAATCTGTTTATGGACTGTGGGAAGAAACCGGGGTACACAGAGGAAACCCATCAAGCACGGGGAGAACATGCAAACTCCATGCACACGGAGGCGGGAATCAACCCCGGGAGTCGAACCCAGACCCTGAAGGTCCAAGGCAACAGAGCTAACCACTAAATGACCGTTCCACCCATATTATGTATGAAATGTTAAATTATTGTTTATTAATCCCAAAGGAGAAAAGGACGTAGCAAACACACTAGCTTCCTGCACACATGCATCTCATGTCTTTTGTAAAATAAATATGCATCCATTGAATCTCTTTGTGTAATTTTATTTATTTATATTACAGCAACATGCATCATTGCTCCCAAATGATGCAAAACTAGTGCTTGTGATTGCAGCAGCAGGAGGAAAAAGGTTTTGTTTTAGAAGCAAAACAAAAAATTTTTCACTACAGCATCCCACATAAGTATTGTATATATATAATATGGTGTTTGCACAACATCTAATGTCTTATTTCACAGAACATTTCTCAGACAGTAAGCCACACATACCTGTAGTCCCTTAATGCCGGGGTAACGGCAATGGCAGTAACAAAGTGTAAACATTTTTTTTTCTTGTTGTGCTGTGCAATGCAGCCATTCTGTGTCATGGATGGCAAATAATGTTGAAGATCAAACCGTCTAAAATGAAATATGCAGTGGTTTTAGTTTAGGTTCCTAGTGTGCCTGTGCAAAATAATATGCCATAATGAGTAAAAGTCCAAAAAATATCAGTCATGTTTTGTTGTCAACATGTTCAAGTAAACCTCTTCTTGGTGATGATAATCCCTAGAGTTGGTGGCCTATTTCAGCAGAATAATGCACCTTAGAGTAGCACACTACAAAATTTAGTTTGAGGAACATGACAAAGAGTTCAAGGTGTTGACTCGGCCTTCAAATTCCCAAGATTTCAATCCAATCAAGAATCTGTGGGCCTTACTGGACAAAGATCTCCGAACCATAGAGGCCCCATCTGACAACTTACAGGACCAAAAGGATTTACTGCTAAGGTCTTGGTGCCAAATACTGCAGCACACACTCAGTTTTTGCAGAGTCCATGCCTTAGTGGGTCAGAGCTGTATTGGTGGCACAGGAGGGGACCAACTCAATACTAAGAGGGTGGTTTTAATGTTATGCCTAGGTTGTGTATGTGTGTGCATTGGTGTGTGTTTGTACACTTTTTAATATGACCTGATTAGAGGCTTATCAAAATTAACTTACATATGTTCACCTCAAGAAATACATTGTGTAGCTTGTATCACTACTATTAAAGTGCCTGGATTGTTTTGCTGAACTGCCTGTGTGAAAGCAATAAATCTTATGACATTTTACTTCATCACTTAATCTTTTTTTAGCTTTTGTTCTCCATTTGAAATATTCATCTCTTTTTTTCTTCTTCTTTTTTTTTTGGTTGAGAGGTCATATGCGTGACTTGGTCTTTAATGCTCCAGGTGTGAAGTCACATTTTGCTCTATTTCCTTCAGTTCTTGGCCCAGATCTACTGTAGTTAAAGTCACTGTTGTGCCAATAAATTAGACTCTAAATGGACAAAACAGCTGTCACTCATGGTCCCCTGCCAGTTTATTGGAGGGGTTGTGGTTTCCTGCATTTCGTCATTCGATATCATCCGGCCATAATCTTACGATTCGGAACAATTTCCTGAGCTCTAGACGATTTCTCAATCTTGGATACCACAGCATTAAACCGCACTGGATTTTGGATGTAGGATTTGTTTGAGTTGCTATAATAATCTTTCCATGGGCATAATGAATTCGAACTCTTGCTTAAACACTTGCAGGGGAATGTAGCATGAGTTTGCCAGTTCAGAATTTTAAGTCACTGAAAAATGTGACATGGTTAAACCATTTTATTATTACACCACAAACACTGTTTGTTTTTGTCTAGAAGCACGACAATTGAGTTCTGCTCAGTAACAGCCATGGAATGTGATTAAGCCTATGGATGGATCTGTGATGACATCTGATCTAGGTTGTGCTCAGTTATTCGAACAAACGTGCATTTCTCGTAGACAACAAATTTCAATGTCTGCCAAATCCACCGTGAATTGGTTGTGATCCAGACTGTCTGTGGAAACAGCAAGAAATTCAATGCACACATTTAAATCATGGCATTCGTCCTTTTGAAACAGATCTCATACTGTAGCAAAATGGCTGCTTAAATCTAATTTAAATATGTGGGTGTTTCATTATCTGTACCGTCTTGGTGAAAGATTTGTTAATGCGCTGAGCCACTGGGTTCAGAACCCACAACCACTTTGACACCAGCTATCGTAGTTCAGCAAGGATCATCCATCAACACCTTCAGTTCCACTGAAAATGATCCTAAATCATTGCATTGAGAGGCCATGCAGACACCCAAATTCAATGTGGAAAAGTCTTCAGTTGGCTGTGTTGTTCTTGGCATGGCACAGTGAAATGACAACATTTCCCTTCCTGCTAAAGGAAAGCTGTTCCCTGTGGGGTCAAGGTAGATGGTTCATCCAAGATCAAAAGTAGCATGGACCAGAGGCAGTCCAAAATAACAGCAGTTTTATCATCCTCTTGCATTGCATCGTCTGACACGACTTGGATAAGTCAGACCTTGGAAATGCCCAGGGAGACCGAATACAACTGAACAATCACTCAAAAGTAATAGGGGAAAGAAAGAGAATTGTTTTATCCAGTAGCACAGTGGAAAAATAATCTTTAGGATAATAACATTTTGATCTTTTTGTTTGTCAGTCAGTAGGATGATTTGGCTTTTGATCCTTTAATACTTTTTAATAATTGCACAAAAGTAGCGTTGAATTCTCTAGTCTAAGATGTATACAGTATTAATGATTTATCACGTCAGCTCAGGTCTGTGCTGTAACTTAAATAAGAGCTTTATATGAATAAGCCTGCGGTAGGGCCATTTCATTTCTCTAGTTACACCTTATTTAAAGGGACGTCCAGGACATAATATAAGGCTGAAATGTTTAATACACCGACGTTTCAGTGAAGGGACATATCTTTAAAAATGAATGGAAGGAGTTTCTAGTGTCAGTGCTTTGTAACAATTAAGTGAGAATTGAACTTACATGAGTCATGAATTCCACAATGTAAAATGTAACTATAAGTATATGTAAAAACAAACAAACAAACAAACAAACATTTCATTAGGTACACCAGCCACTACCAATCACCAAGCAGAACCTCGATGCATTTGCCAAGATGATGCCAAGTTCAAACTGAGCATCAGAATGGGGAAAATTGTGATTCAAGTTAACTTTGGTCATTGATATCAGACAGGCTGAGGTGAGTATTACTGAAACGACTGACCCACTGGGATTTTCATGCAAATCCATCTCTATTCGAGAAATTGACTGCAAAAGAGAAAATATCCAATCAGTGGCGGTTCTTTGGGCAAAATTGCCTTGTTGATGCTACAGGTCAAAGGAGAATGGCCAGACTTGTTCGAGCTAATAGAAAGACAACAGAAACTCAAATAATATCTCATTACAATTAGGGGTATTAGGAAAAAGTATCAATGGACACATAACATATCGAACCTTGAAGCAGATGAGGCTCCAGCGGCAGAAGACCACATCGGGTGCCAATCCTATCAGCTAAGAATAGAAAACCGAGGCTACAGTTCACATGCTCTCACCAAAATTGGGCAGGAGAAGAATGGAAAACATTCTTTGGTCTTACAGTATGAGTCTTTATTTGGCTTAAATAACATAAAAACATCGATCCATCCAATGGTTCAGGCTGGTGGTGGTGGTTTAATGGTTTGGAGGATCTATTCTTAAGGCCCCTTAATACAAACTGAGAATCATTTAAATGCCTCTCAATTGGCTTCCACAATCACCAGATCTCAATTCAATTGAGCACCTTTGGGAGGTGTTGGAAGGTCACGGATGTAAAGCCAACAAATCTGCAGCTGGATAATTTCAATGTGACCAGAAATGTTTCCAGCACCTTCTTCAATTTATGCCATGAAGAACTGAAGCAGTTCCGAAGGCAACGATCATAATATCTAGCAAAATTGTTGTAGTATAAGAAAATGAACATGTAAAATGTAAAAAAAAAAAAAAAAAACCTAAAAAAAAAAATCAATTGGTAACAAGGACTCAGTTTTGCATCAGATTGCATCACAACACACTGTTTTTGATTGTTTTCGCTCCCATGTACAGTACATCCTGCCATCTTTTATTACTTATTTCACATCTACGTATTTAAATCTGTACTCTAGAGAACAGATCTCCAATGAAACAATGACAGTCTTCCAATTGTACCACACAGTCACAGTGAAAAACCTATCATCCAAGTTTTGCTTGCTTGCTTTGATTTCCTCTAATGATCTAGAATGTGGCATGTGGTGTACTTCTCATACTAACTCATGTTCGTCTTGATTCGTGTTTATTTATGCTACGTGTTTTTTTTTTTTTTTTTTTGGTTTGTTTGTCCATAGCAACGTCTCCCAGCCCATATTGCTCATGTCATTGTTTAGACATGGCTATGATCACGCTAGGGCTAAACATATTTGCGAGGCATTTTCTTATGACCACGAATTGTTTTCTCAAGAGCATTGCTTGGTGTCTTGCTTTGATCACAGTATATCTTATACAAACATCTAAATTGTACAGCTAATCAAAACCGTCTTGTGCAGAGGAAAAGCCATGGCTGGCTTTGACCACAGCTGAAAACAAATCCACTTAGGCTGGGTTTTGCCAGAGTGTCAGGGGGAAAAGTAAAGCCACAAATCAAATCGCTCTAAATTTTCTAGGGATAGAATCACCAGCTGTTCTTATAAGTGAGGACTCTTCAAAATTCAGGTCAGTTTCCAAAATGCTACTCCAAAAATACTCTGCAATCACAGAAATGTCAAAGCATAATATTGTTTTTTTTTTTTTTCAACATGGATTTCCATCAATTTTACATCACATTAACATATTCAGAGGTGCTACTATTTGCAAGCAAAGCAAAATCTAAGAAATATTTTTTGAAAAACCTTGTAGTAAATTTATTCAGGTCAATGGCACAACAAAAATGCAATTCTTGTTTATTCAAAAAGTAAACATATTAAATTGAAAAAAAAAAAATTACACATCCAAGGGAGCAGATGAGAAATGGTACTGTATTAAATGCATTATTATTATTATTATTATTATTATTATTATTATTATTATTTATTTATGTATTTATTTATTTATTAAAAATCAGCTTTCATGCAAGCAAGATTTAAGCATTGCAAGTATTGTAAAAAAAAAATTTAAAAAGTATTTTTTTTATTTTTATTAATATGATATTTAGTCAAATGAAAATATTTAACTAAATATTAAAAAAGTGAATTGTAGTTTTGGTGCATAGCTAGCGCAGTGAGAAGTGCACAGCATACTAGTAACTGTTTTTAAAAGGTTATCTGTGGGCACTTAATAGCACAATGTGATTAAGAAAATGATGATGATGATGATGATGATGATAATGAGGAAGAGAAGAGAAGATTGATTGGGTTGAAATTCAGCTTCCTCAATGCCGCAAGTGTTCATTTACAGCATCATATGTAAAAATTAGTCAATACAGTAGCAATCGATTAAGGCAACAATAAAACAGTGCAAAAAATTTTCCTCAAGGCACGTATGTGGAATGTTCACAAAACTCTTTCATTTATTAGCAAAATCCAAAAGTTAAGCTAAAACTCACATGTAAAAAAAACAAAAACAAAAAATTGCAGTCATTTATCTTCATCCATAATCCCAATCCTTTTTTTTGTGTGTGTGTGTGTCTATTTCTTTGTCTGTGTCCAGTCTCAAATATTTTGCAGATTCTTAGCTGTCTTTAGATTTCAAGGCCCTAGAACCTTAAGAATGTTGATTCCTGAGGAAAACTGTAAGGTTCAGGTGGAACTTTCCAGAAGGTCATAAGTGAGCGTTCTCAGAGCTCTGGTCGCTGTCGTGACTGTCGTCCTCATTCGCCGGAGATCCGACGGAATGGTGCAGTCCCACCATGCCAGCGAACTCGGAGGGCAACAGGGTCCCTTTCTTCACGTTCACCAGTTCTTTCTCGCGCGCCGCAGCTCCCTGCTGTCCTCCTTTCACTCGTTTCCACTTCATCCTCCTGTTCTGAAACCACACTTTCACCTACGCACATCGGAGACGCAACCAATCAACTCACATTTCACTTAGGCACATGGTGTACTGTAAAGCATTTTAAAAGCAATAGACTTCTGGTATCGTAAAGTGGATAATGACACAGAGTCGCCAAATGTACACAATATTTACAGGATTAATTGAGTCTCCTAGCAACATTGACTCGCCAGGACTGCCTTCAGAGAAACCCAATGCCCCTCGTTGCGTGCCTGTGCTGGCGGGCGTGACACTTTTGAGAAGGAGCTTTTGTGGCATATAAGCCCCACCTCTAAAACCTCCATCACCTCTATGTGAGAGGTCTCTGCTTAACGTGGCCATATGAGTGTACGTGTTCCTGTTCCTGTTCACTGCTTTTAAAGCGAGAAGCACAAACAGCACCTCTCGTTCCATGACGAGACGTGGTGACTCTTTTGACGTCACGCTTGTGGGTATTTTTTTCTTTATGAATTTTGGTTGAGTTGAGGTACAGAAACATGACTGCCGCCATGGGAGTTGGCATCGGGTGGCCAGGCTATTTACACCTGGTCAATAATGTGCTGATACATGGTGTCTGGCAGCCTGCTGGCCCGAGGCCCTGACTCATTTGCCTGACTCAACAGCTTGGCCAGTATTTGTGTCTCTTAGTGATGATTAAGCTGCTGCCTAAAACAGTCCGAACGGTTCCAGACCCCAAGTTGGTTACCGCCCCAATATATGTGGCTATTTTTATATATGTAAAAAATGATATGTTATCTATCTAACTATCTATCTATATTATGTATGGGGGGAAAAAAACATAATGGGATGGGATCAATGACCAGATTGTGGGATGTTTCGCCCTTATTATAGTGCATACATTTTGTGATTTTTAATTTGCTACACTTGCAGTCTTTACACTATGCGGAGCAGCTGTCAAAAAAAAAGGAAACTACAGAAATGTTTGCATATACTGTACTGTATGAGCAAGTGCACCAATATAAACTTGCAATCTGATTTGTGGCTGGAACTACTGTCAGAGCCAAGTTGTTATAGAACATTAGTAATAATAATAATAGTGCTTCCGAGCAATCAAGTCGAATAATTCAACACCGTCGAGGTATAAAATCGTTTAACCCATTATTGTATTGTTGGTTTGCTTAACAGAGTCAGAAGAATATTGCTCACAGAATGGCCACATTTCGACAATAAATGCTTAAAGGTTTGAAAAGAATGATGTTAGAGCTCACTCGACCCGTTTAAACCATTCCCAGAACTGTACCATTTATAAGCTGTCCTGCTAACTGTTTGCTGAAGTAGATGTAATTTAGATTGGCACTGAAAACAAGAGGAGCCTGTGGTACAAGGAGTACTGAGAATACTTGCACACAGACTGATTCGTCATTCCCTACTTTCTCCAATATAACGTGACGAGTGAGCATATCAGCTAGTGAGATTTGGCCGTTCCAGGATCAACCCACACACGGATTTATTGGACCGGCGAAGGGAATCTACGAGAGCCAGTGTGTGGAGGAGTGTGGTGGGAAAACAGGGCTGAACAGGAAGACTCGAATCCTATGTGAGTTGTCTGGCTTCTTGAGCTTTTCATTGGGCCAAGGTGCTCAAGATGGGTTTATTGTACAGATTCTCAGGATCGTGCATGGGTGTGTGATCTCCATAGACTGTGCTGAAGGGATGCAGTCTGACAAGTCTGACACAAGTCTCATTCTGAGATACAATCGAAGCCAAAGGAGGAGCTGAGGTGCTCTATTTTGGTGAGATAATAATAATAATAATAATTATTATTATTATTATTATTATTGGCCTTATTTAAGGGTGTCAGAATTATTGAGTGTCAAATACGATGTGTATTACAAAAGTGGTGGAAACGTTCGGCTCAGCAGGAGAAATAAGGATACTTACATAAATGTGCACACGCACTCTCAAAACAGATGTTTTAAAAACATTTACGGTCACCGTTTAATACATCTGTGTGTCTGATCAAATACATAATTTGTTTTATAATACAACAAGTTTTCAAGCAGTGTCATCTGGGGTTTTTTTTCCCCCTCTTTTCCTCAAACGGGTATTGTAAAGGCCTCAAATCATACATACAATCAGGAAGCAGACATGTGGACGTGAATACGGACCACACAAAAAGTGTGCTGTTAATTAGCACATGGTTTTTGAGAGTGCATAAGCACATGCATGTACACGCACACAAGATATCTACAAGAACCCAAACCAGCCATACGGCCTGTGTTTTGAAATTGATTAACATCAGAGTGATAGCGTGCTTCTCGTCTACAAGACGATTTGTCTATTTTTATCTCTTTTTTTTTTTTTCTATTGAGGAAGCGTTCTTCAATTTTCTGTTTGCTTCATGTCTGCTTTACATTTGCAACATTCCCCCCCCCCCCCCCCCCCCAAAAAATTTATATGTTGATTGTGTTTCAAATTTTCTTTTTAAGATTTTTACCTTAAAATGATCCATGATATTTTTTTGGCAATTAAAAAAAAAAAAAAAAAAAAAAGCACCGCGGCTGATCTCACTCCGTGCAAAACATAAATATTCATTAGAAAGCAAGCTCAGCATGGGGCATACTTGTCTCTCTGTGAGGTCAAGGTTGACGGCGATTTCGTAACGTCTTAGCCGTGTCAGGTAGTTGTGGTGGGCAAACTCTGACTCCAGTTCCCGGATCTGCTCCTTGGTGAACGCTGTGCGCTCCTTCCTGGGCTTACTGCTAACGTCTGACTTATAGCTCCCGTCTTGGGAATCTGGAATGAAAAACAGAACATTTTCCAGCTGTTGGAGGAAAATTAGCTGAAACTGGACAAAAAAAAAAAAAAAAGTTTTAGTGAAAAGGACAAAAAGACCTGTGATTGTGTGATAAACTACAGGAGCCCAGGAGAAATGAAAATAAAACGAGAGCTAAACAATTAGGGGTTCCAGTCACCTTTTATTACGCCGATATTGGTCATGTGTTTGCAGAAAGACATCGAGGCCAGACGCAGAATAAAACCTGGACTAAATCAGCACAGCTCAACTAGTCTCTCTCGTTTCGATACAATCCATGCTACATTTTGTTGTCCTTTACATTTTTTTTTGTTTTGTTTTAAAATTCGAAAGCATTTAAATTTGACAGTATGTTTTTATACAGTAATGCAGAGTATTTGCAAATACAGAAACCTGTAGTAGTGATAGTAGTAGTGATCATTTTATTGTTCTGTGATTAAAAATAGCGAAAAATCGTATTGCTTTCTTTTTAATATTTTATTAAAATGATTTTATAATATCGTTCTAATAAAGGCTGATTCTTACCTATTGAAATCTGAGCGCAAGGTGAGTTTGTTAAGTGTAACAGTAAGCTGTGCGTGTGCTGGCCAGTGGAGTGCAGGGTTAATGGCCGTGTCTGGCGCAACACCGGGTCATTCTCTCATCAGTCTCAGAGGGATAACTTGCTGTGGCATTTCCCTTCAGGGCTTTAATAGCCTACTGGTAAAACTGTGCTTTAAATACTTGAACCAGTCACACCTGTGCTTTTGATCCCTCAACATGTGTACTGCATTTTAGAACCAGAAAAAAAAAAAATATATATATATATAAATATATATATATATATATATATATATATATATATATATATATATATATATATATATATATATATGTTTAGTGTTCATGCTGAAAACTGTCATTCACTGTTCTACTGACTGCTTCATGATGTAAAGAAAAAGCATTAATACAATTTAAACAGAATTCTGAATCGACATTGTGTAAAGCACAATTTTGCCGCACGTCTTAATAAGACCCCTGATTGTACAGCAGCTCAATATACTGTATGCATTTCGATTATTCTTTTACTACTAAAATATTACAGTCGTGTCCTTGCCTAGCCTCTCGTAATCAGCCTGCAGAAAATACACTGGCTGGCATTTCTCCATTTTTTTTTTTTTTTCCCTTCAAGCACATCTATTACTTAAAGATTTTCATGCTGCCAGTTGAAAACAAAAGCCATGTCTGAAAGAGCGGCCCATGAATAATAAAACAGAACTTTCGTGCCTTGAGCTGTAATATTCTAAACGCCCCTGTGAAGTTCAACCAAAACTAACCCCTAAAGTGTTTTCATGAAGAGGATGAAGGCACCATTACAGAGCTGAAACTGCTCTCTCTCTTCTTTCAGGGAGGAGGAATAGCGTTTGAAACCATTTTTTGTTCTGACCACATGAAAGCGATTTGGGGAAGATTACAACCCACTTCATTTATTGGTATTGAACGTCGAGTTGAACACTGAGACATTCTCAACTATTTGTTGCCACCATTCATTTAATAAATGTCCCTAGCAGCACCTTTCAGAATAGAACAAAGCAGAATAAAAAATGAAAAAAAATCCTGGCAAATGATGAGTACATATTGTTAGTACTTATGGCTTTATTTATGCGTATTTGATGTCAAGGACCAAACATTAACATGATGTTAACAAATTTATACACTGAGGTTTTACAGCATTTTTTTTTTCATTTTTATTACATTTGTTAGTAAATAATATAATATAATAATAAGCCACAAAACAACATGCCCTTATATTAAATTAGTATGTTTAATATATTGTGGTTAATATATTTAATGTGTGCGGTGAGAAGTGTGACTTTAGACCAGATTTGCGTCAATGCATGAGCGGCCTGCTCTTATCGTATTTGTTTAATTGTATTTCTTTTTATTGTTATTTGGTCATTGAATTTAATTTATTTTAATTTAATTTGAAAACTATATATATATATATATATATATAAACCTTACCAAATGTTTGATCTGACTTTTGACTAAAATAACAACATAATCCTAAAAAAGGAAAGAGTTTTCCAAGTCAGCACTGCATATTATTGACTATGGAAATAGAACGGATGACAACCAAACCAAAGTTGGTTTAGAAATATGAAACGCGTACAGCGTACAGCTTTTCTGTCATTAGACTCATTTAAATCCAGGCTATAGTGCAGAAGTCTTACCAAATTAGCAAAAAAAGACAATAATTGTCATTGACTTTGTTAAACTCATCTCATGGATTAAAGTATCAAATATTCTTCGAGTGGCAGAGTATGAAAAAAAAAAAAGGCAACAAAAGTGGATTTTTATGTGACGTCACATTATATCCAAAGGTTGAAAATTATTGCAATTGAAATTGTTGTAAAAAAAAAAAAACAACAACATGTTTTTATTTATAAGTAAATATTATTTATAAATAATACTACAGTATTTATATAATTAATTTAATATAACATAATTATTTATAATAACTCACTAGGATATATGGGTTCTATAAAGTTTTTTCTTGAGAGGGGGGTTGGGGTTATATGGTAACATAAAAAAAAAAATTATGTCAACTCAACATATTTTTAAAGTTTATGATTATACGAATAAGAATTATTACAGTTTAAGAATACAGCAGTTATATGTGTTTTACGAAAAGGTACAGGAATTCTGTATTAATATGCCTTGCTCACCCGTGTTGTCACTCTTTGCTTTACTGTTCCTCCTCTCCGGTTCTATGGGTGACATTGTTTGCCGCCCATAGTCCCCAGACCCACACACTGCTCCCACTGGCTCGACGTTTCCTAGGCCCGTGTTTGCTGTGCACATATTCTGACCCGCCGTTCCCCCAGACGTGCACAGCTCGGTTGCAGGAGTGTCAGGGTGAGGAAGACACGCGGCGTGACGGGTGCTGCCAGGCGAGTGCATCTGCTGGACATGCCAGCCGGGCTGATGCTGCTGATGATGGGGCAGCTGCTGAGAAGGATGACTGCGTGCATGAAGCCCTCCGAAACTTCCCTCCTCGCCCGGATAGCTGCACGGCGGCGAGGGTCCTGGCAAATCGGGGTAGGATACATGATCAGTGCGGCCGTGCAATGCCAGCGAGGACTGGGTGAAGGCCGGGTGGAGAGTCTGGGCTGGAGCGTGTGGGTTCCGCAGGCATCCGAACAGAGAATGATCCATCTTGCTTCAATTACCACAAATCCACACTGAAGTACTCCAGACCAAAAAAACACAAAAATATACCCCTCAAGACTGAACTGAATGTCACACTAGAGAGAGAAGATGCAGAAAAGTGGTAGTGGGAGGACCGAAAAAGCCCCTGAAATCACTCTGCTCCCTCCCGGCGCCTCTCGTACTGATGGCTCTCGCAATCCAGGACTTCAGCGGCAAAAGGAAGAGGGAGCAGGCGGCGATGAAAGACAGGGCCTCCGGTAATCCTGAGCATGCGGCCCGGTTGCCAGGCCGAGCGAGGGTAAACACACACAGCCTGCTGGAGGCTGCTCGGGTGACACACAACAGAAAAAGGAAGAGAGAGAGAGAGAGAGAGAGAGAGAGAGAGAGAGAGAGAGAGAGAAGGGGAGCTTCCAGAGAAATGGAAAAGGAGAGAGGAAGAGACTGAGGAACGGAGATGGGGGAGGCTTAGAGGAGGAGGTGGTAGGGTTGGATGTTATATATAGGGCGTAACTTGAGAGTGAGGCCGGGTCACTGGCTGCTTGCTACTGACCACATGCTTATGGTCTTCCTCTAGAAAGTGAAAGACAATAAATTTGAACCTGGCCAAGCAGGTCTGACCTCAAGGGAAAAGCAGGCAATTAATTTTGGATCTCAGCTGTCTGACCTGGCTGGCACATTTTCTAAGAACTGAGTCTTGTATGCTGAAAAAGTGGGCTTGGGTGTGCAGTGGGAAGAGACTGAAACTCTGTACATGCAGCTTTATTCATTTAAAATCTACTTTTACAGATGTACAATTGCAAGCTTTGAGTTTCTGCATCATCAACATCATCATCTTCTTCTTTTTCCTCTTCCCTTTTTTCTATAATAGACAGTATTATCAATATCTTTAAAACGTGAAAAAAATCTGTCTATCTTCATATTTTAAGTGAAATCTAAAACTTTCACTTAAAAAAAAGCTTTCCCCCTCATTATGTCTGTTTCAGGATTTCTACTGTTGATTAATAAAACTTGATATGTAATTACTGGTAAAAGACCCCTGAAAGCTATGAATTTGAACTAGTTGAATGTACACACGTGGACAAAATTGTTGGTACCCTTCGGTCAATGAAAGAAAAACTCACAATGGTCACATAAATAACTTTAATCTGACAAAAGTAATAATTAAAAAAAATTCTATGAATGTTAACCAATGAAAGTCAGACATTGCTTTTCAACCATGCTTCAACGGAATTATTTAAAAAAATAAACTCATGGAACAGGCCTGGACAAAAATGATGGTACCCTTAGAAAATACTGAAAATAATGTGACCAAAGGGACATGTTAATTCAAGGTGTGTCCACTAATTAGCATCACAGGTGTCTACAATCTTGTAATCAGTCAGTGGGCCTATATATAGGGCTCCAGGTAGTCACTGTGTTGTTTGGTGACATGGTATGTACCACACTCAACATGGACCAGAGGAAGCGAAGGAAAGAGTTGTTTCAGGAGATTCGAAAGAAAATTATAGACAAGCATGTTAAAGGTAAAGGCTATAAGACCATTTCCAAGCAGCTAGATGTTCCTGTGACTACAGTTGCACATATTATTCAGAAATTTTAGATCCATGGGACTGTAGCCAACCTCCCTGGACGTGGCCGCAGGAGGAAAATTGATGACAAATCAAAGAGACGAATAATCCGAATGGTAACAAAAGAGCCCAGAAAGACTTCTAAAGAGATCCAAGGTGAACTTCATGCTCAAGGAACATCAGTGTCAGATCGCACCATCCGTCGTTGTTTGAGCCAAAGTGGACTACATGGGAGACGACCAAGGACGACACCATTGTTGAAAACAAATCATAAAAAAGCCAGACTGGAATATGCCAAACTACATGTTGACCAGCCACAAAGCTTCTGGGATAATGTCCTATGGACAGATGAGACAAAAATAGAACTTTTTGCCAAGGCAAATTTTGCTAATTATACTTGAAGCATATCAAGAAAAGAACACTGTCCCTACTGTGAAACATGGAGGAGGCTCTGTTATGTTCTGGGGCTGCTTTGCTGCATCTGGCACAGGGTGTCTTGAATCTGTGCAGGGTACAATGAAATCTCAAGACTATCAAGGGATTCTAGAGAGAAATGTGCTGGCCAGTCAGAAAGCTGGGTCTCAGTCGCAGGTCATGGGTCTTGCAACAGGAAAATGACCCAAAACACACAGCTAAAAACACCCAAGAATGGCTAAGAGGAAAACATTGGACTATTCTAAAGTGGCCTTCTATGAGCCCTGACCTCAATCCTATTGAGCATCTTTGGAAGGAGCTGAAACATGCTGTCTAGAAAAGGCGCCCTTCAAACCGGAAACAACTGGAGCAGCTTGCTCATGAGGAGTGGGCCAAAATACCTGCAGAGAGGTGCAGAAGTCTCATTGACAGTTTCAGGAATCGTTTGATTGCAGTGATTGCCTCAAAAGGTTGTGCAAGAAACTATTAAGTTAGGGGTACCATCATTTTTGTCCAGGCCTGTTCCATGAGTTCATTTTTTTTTATAATTCCGTTGAAGCATGGTTGAAAAGCAACGCCTGACTTTCATTGGTTAAATAAGAATTCATAGAATTCTTATTTATTATTACTTTTGTCAAATTAAACTTATTTCTGTGACCATTGTGAGTTTTTCTTTCATTGACCGAAGGGTACCAACAATTTTGTCCACGTGTGTATGAGAATGAGTTCAAGAAACAAATGTTTCTGTAACATGTTCATGCATATACAGTAAGTCCCCTACTTACAAACATTCAAGTTACGAATTTCGGCAGATACGAACAGACCTCGCATCTACGAACATTCATAGATGAAAACGATTCATGGAAGTAGCTGTACAAAAAAATACAGTGACAACACCAGTGTACCAGATACCAATATTTACAATTATATACAATATTTTCAGTGTGAAAGAGAATCTATAAAATGTCTAAAGTCCGCGATATTGTATGTATATGGGTGCGGGAGAAATGAGTCGGCCTCGCCATGGTCAATAAATCAAAATACACAATAAATTTTTTTTTTTTTAAAGGTTCAAGATATAAAATATATTTAGTAGACCCACTACTGCAGCAAATTTTCATACTTTCATACATAATTAAAACAATAAGCATTTTCTGTAGTTTATTGAATGTTGATATTATTAATGTTATTAGTCGGGTTACCGGTCCACTTTTAATGTATATTATTCCTGTATTTAAAACTCTATGATATAATTATGATGGAAATATTGCTTACAAAAGGTACAGCTTTTCCGCAAGTGGATCTCTTGAAACATAACAGGAAAGTTGTCTTGTTAAATATAAACGTGTTATCGCATGCAGCTGATGTTTACTTTAATATTAAGCGTATATATGAAATTATTATGGGTTATGAAATTTTTTTTTGCCAACTCTGGACTGCACACTCTTATTTATTTTTTTGTCAGTGTATTTCTTTAAAAGTAGTGTGTTTCTTCTCGTTGAATCAGAGTGTAAAAAACAGAAATCAAAATTTACCATAGATCAGTGAATAATCATTTAAATATTAAAAATAAATGCATACATTAAAGACATAGATATTGTATTATCTATATTATTCAACTATCTTGTATATATTATTATTATTATTATTATTATTATTATTATTATTATTATTATTATTATTATAATTTTGGTTAGTCATAGTGAATAAAAATATGCACATGTGTTTTCCTCCCCCCTAGTGTCCGGTCCAATCCTATCCATGTATGTTGTGACCACCAGACTTGTAAATCTGAACCAGGAAAGGAAATTAGATTCATTTTGAATTTTGAAGGTAAAATGACTTTAGCAGAGTTGATGTGGGTGTTATTGCCATCCTGTGTCTCTCAGTTCGGAGAGACCGCTGCACATGGAGGTCTCGTATTAATACCTGAAATAAAATGCAGTGTTTGCTTAACAAATTAAGCCAATTAGTCGTTATGTAAAGTAATCTGCGAGTGGAGCCCCTGGGTGTGTATTAATGCTCATATGGTTTCGCTTTAGCTTCAGCCGCAGTGCCATAGCAATGCCTCGCGGCCTCCAAGCGGTTATGTGACTCTCCTGTTCCTCTCGTTTCTCTCTCTCTCTCTTTCTCTCTCTTTCGCTTCCTCCCAGTCTCTGAGAGTACAAGCAAGCACTAAAGCCTCTGTAATAACCAACTGCTAATTTGACAGCTCCCAGTGGAGAAGGGATATTCTGCAGGTGAGGCTTTTTGACCTTGGTGACCAACTCCGCTTGTGTGTATGTGTGTGCATGTTTGTGCGTGTGTGCACATGTATGTGTGTGCGTGTGTGTGCACGTGTACACAAATGAAGCTCTGTTTTACTGTAGGTCGAGCGCTGTTTTTTTATTCTGACAGGCAAAACATATTAGATTTTGTTGGATTCTGTGATTTGCCCAGACGACGTCTGTCAAACTATCTCCGTCAATTTAATCAGCAAGGAATAACGGTACTCAGAATTTTTTTTCCAAAAGACATTTTTCTTGCATTTTTCTTCTTTTTTTTTTTAGTAAATTAAATTTCAGTTGCTAACTCTTTGATAAATTTCAAAGTTTAATTACCAACATAATCAATTTTCTATTTACATCAAGTTATGCTTAACTTTATTAATTATATTTATAGTTTTTTTTTTTAATGATGTGTTACTTCCAGCCTTTTTCCACACTATTTGTTTTTTCTACTTTTCAAAGAGTATAAAATTATGAAATGTGAGAAGTCACATGACCTTGATGTCGTTAAATTTAAGGTCTTGTGTCATTTTTACACAGTTCATTTATTTTCATATTAATTTTAACAGTGCACGTGGTTTCATTTATTAGATGCAATTTTTACACATAAAAAATGTGTGTGATTTATTTTGTTGTTGTTGTTGTTTTTTGTTTTTGTTTTTCAGTAAGACTGCATTTATAAAATGTTTGCTTAGTTTTGGTTGTGATACATGTCAAAATTATACCTAAGAAATATATTGTATAGACAGTGATCAGACTTGGTGCAGCTTATAAGATAAGACTCAGTTACAAGATATAATAATCTTTTGTTGTTGTTGTTGTAGTTTTTACAGAAATTCACTGATA